>OW029939.1:52500-57500 GCA_932305915.1 Agriopis marginaria | reverse complement strand
CAGGCCAGCAAGTACGAGTGCTGCGTTGAGAGGTACTGTGCGATAAGCTTTACATATTTTCTGCACGAATCCCCGCTGGATGGTGTTTAACTGCTTTTGCACCATAATTTTTTCCGCTGCCGGTGCCCACACGCTCGATGCATACATGACAACCGGCTCTATTACCGCCACGTATATAGCTCTGATGATCTCCGGGTTCAGCCCCCATTCTATTTTAGCCGTCCTTGCTAACTGCTTATAGATGTTTGCGGCCTTCCGACAGACATTGGACACGTGTTTGTTGAATGTGAGTTTCTTGTCTATCGTAAGGCCGAGCAGTTTAATTTCGTCGACGACGGGTATGTCTACTCCGCCCATGTGCATGATTGGGGCATCAAACTTCAGTTTTTTGGTCACGATCATAGCATTTGTCTTCTGTGCCGCGAATCTGAGTTTATTTTTGATGCCCCATTCATGCACATACGCGAGGGTCTCGTTGACTTTGCCTTGAATATTGGTGGCTGAATGCCCGGAGAACATCAGAACGACATCGTCCGCAAATGCCTGCACGTACACATCTCTAGCTACCAGGTCATTAATGAGCGGGTCCAGCAGCAGATTCCAAAAGGTGGGTCCACCTATCGACCCCTGGACACAGCCTTTTTTGGTGCTCTTACTGAAGGATTGGCCGGCATAATTAACTACCACTTTTCGGTCTTCAAGGTAGCTATTTACCAATCGTCTGAGGTTCAGGGGACAATTTAGTTTGAGCAGCTGGGTCTTAATGGCTGGCCACCATGCACTGTCAAACGCGCCTTCGATATCCAGTGACACGATGACCATCATTTCCTTTCGAAGAAGGTTTTTGCGGATTTGCTGCATGAGGTCGTAGAGTGCGTCCTCGGTACTTCGCTGTGGAACAAAGCCGTACTGTCTGGGGTTTGTCCTTGGTAGTAAGTGCCATCTGATCCTCCTTACTACCATTTTTTCGAAAACTTTCCCCAGAACTGACAATAGTCCAATCGGTCGGTACGACTTTGCTTGGGCGTAATTGCTTTTCCCGGGTTTCCGCAACACTACGACCGCAGCTTCTTTCCATGGTGACGGGAAACAGGACAAGGACAAGCATTTATTAAGAATCCCCAGGAAGACATCTTCCACTGCATATACTGCCCTGATGCAAATATCTGCAGTGAATCCGTCCGGTCCTGGGGCTTTCTTGGGATCAAAGCTGTTTAGGGTTCTTTTTAACTCGGCCAATGTGAACGGAGGGTCGTTTTGGTCGTCAGATGTCGACTCGCAAATAGTGTCGGCTACACTTCTAATCATCGTGTGGATTTCATCATCCACGCCACAATTGTCATCCGGAAAAAATGTATTTGCGAGTAATTCGACTGACTCCTCTGGACTCAAGACTGTTCCGTTATCCTCTAAAAGCTGATCCCCGTGCCTTCCTGTCCTGCTTCTAATCACCCTGTATACTCTGTCCCACATGCTCTCTCTTGCCTGTTTGGTACAAAACTCCTTCCAACTTTCAGTTTGTGCCTTTTTAGCTGCTAGCTCATATGTATTTTTTGCTTGCAGGTACTCTCCTACTACGTGCTCCCGTCTTCGAGGTGCTGCGCAACGGATTCTACGTCTCATCGTGTTCACAACACCCTTCAAGCGATCCAGTTCATCAGTCCACCAAGGTAAGTAATTTTTTCTATTTCTAATTTTAGTAAATGGTATTGAATTTTGACATGCTATTTGAATGCTGTTTATATATTTATTTACTATGTCCTCTAATTGTTCCCTACTTTCTAATTTTTGTATGTTTTCTAATGTAATGCAATTTTGTTCTAAATTTAATTTTACTTCCTCGGTGAACCGACTCCAGTCCGCTTTTTGGGTGTAGTAAACACGTGTGGACGCTGGTTTCCTCTGTTTTGAAGGCTTATCCAGACAGAGATCGAACGTGATGGCATTGTGATCTGAACTGGTTACCGACTTGTCAACCTTCCAGTCCTTGATGAACCGCAGTAAACGTGAAGTGCAGACCGTTACGTCGACGTTACTAGTGAATAAGCGGCCACCTCGGACTGTGTCGAAGGTAGGGTCGGTCCCACAGTTCAAGATATGCATGTCCATCTCGTCCAGAAAATCCTTATAGAGTGAGCCTCTGTCGTCTTCCGTCACGCTCCCCCACCACGTACTCCACGCGTTTATGTCGCCTCCAATCAAGACCTTGTCAGTCCGCACCGAGTCCAGGAGTTCCCTCAGTCTGTCCAAGTAGGGTTCAAGCGGTAAACTGTCCTCAAAATAGACCGAAACCACTCCGACTGTCCATTTGTCTGTTCTTAGAGTTGTCAGTACAATGTTCTCGGATATTGTGGTTTGGTCGTTGAGGATCTCGATGTCGTCGTCGAAGACAATGACGGCTGCCTTTACAGGTTTCGTCCTGTTTCGTTCACATTGGACGACTCGAGTACCTGTATACCGCTTGAGCTCTCCCCTGGCTCCGACGTATGGCTCCTGTACCAGCGCGAAACTGACCCGCCTTGATCGGGCTTCTAGGAAGAGTTCGTCTGTCGCACGCTTTTTCCGTTGGAGGTTGGCTTGCATGACCCCGTAGCAGTGTCCCGAGGCTGTTCTTGCATCCGTAATAATTGGGGTGCCCTTTACGTTAGCAGTATGCTACACTCGACCTTGCTATAGCGTCCCATTTCTTGCGTATTGGGCATTCCCCATCGAAGGCGCTATGTCCCGTCTCTTGGCACTTTGATAACCTGCAATTCCGGCAGGTAGGAGTCTCACCCGTCGCGTATGATGCACAATCTGCCCGGAGGTGTGGGCCGGCGCAATAACTGCATAGGTCCACTGGCTCCTTGCATAGCCTGCGCCCGTGCCCGTACCCTAGGCAGCGTGTACACTGCACGAGTGGACTCTGGTCTTGGACTGCCGCGAATTGCAGGTCAATATGCACTCTACCAGCCTGGGTCAGTTCCTGCCATACTCTTGGGGAGACCTGTAGGACAACGTGGTTCTCGTGGGGGTTTCTAGCCCTGCGTCGATACCTCACCACAGCTCTGAATTCGTCGTCCCGCAGGTCCCCCAAAAGACTGGCATTCTGGGTCCTGAGCGACGCCACTATCTCATCGTCCTTGTTAAAGGTGAGGAGGTTCTTGATTATGATCAGCGGGTCTTTATTCGCGGCCTGTTCCACGCTGAGATTTTTGTTCTTGGCCGTGATCCTCTCACTCACCTTCTTCAACTCCTCCTTAGTAGCGCAGCTCAGCACTACCTTCTGATTCCTGACCTTTTGCACTCTCGTCACTTGCAGTCCATTCGTCTTCGCTTCGAGTGCAGCTCTCACTTTCCCGAGCACTTCCTCACTGGTGTCCTTTTCGATATCGGAGGACACAATGATGGAGTGCTTCGGGCGTTTTGATGGGGTAACTGCACTCGTTGGTCTTGCCAAGACCTCGGCGTAGGATGGCACGGTTTCCTGCAAAGTGCTAACTCTTCTGCCCGTCTCCTCTGTCGTTTGGCGCAATTCCTGAACTTCCCTCACTAGGTTGTCGATCATTTTGGTCTGGGATAATGCAGGTTCTCCAGTGTGGGTGTCCAAGGTCGATCTTAATAACTCCAGCTTCTCGCTATTTTCCTTCATTTGGAGCATGTGGCTTTCCAGCAGTTTTTCTATGCCCATCTCTAAATTCCTAGCAGAAAAGGTCTCATTTACCAACTGGTAGAGGCGCTCCAGCACTTCAAGGACTCCGACTTTTATAATTTTACTTATATTGCCGGAGTTACTGAGGTGGAGCTTTCCCCTCTCCAGACAGTCTTCCGCCTCAGCCAACGGATCAGAATATTTTATTCCCCTAAGACTGGGTGGGTTCCCCTTGGCCTCCGTTGACAGTGTACGTACTGTTTTCGGTTTCAGCTTTGAGGGTCCGACCTTTGTGGGTTTCGTTGGAGGAGGTGTCAGGCTGGCTCTGGGACCTGGTTTCACAGATTTGGCCGCCACCGAGAACGTCTTATTAGAAGGAGTGGAGCTTATCTGCGTGTCGTCCGTTTTCCCGGACTCCGGAAAAAATGCCGAAAAAACAGTTTTTTACTGTCGCGTGTAAAATTTTTGTATGAAAGAGAGAAATTTTATGATGCAATACTGAAGCCCCGCTTCAGGCGCAGCTGATGGTGCGCTTTTGGCACCAATCCGATGTGCGATTTGCAAACAAAATGCAAAAAATGGCCGAAAATGTGTAAAAATTTTAATGACTTTCCTAAAAAACGCTTATATTATGAAATTATGCTAATTAATTTTTTGTTTGTTGCAGATTCCGGATGGCGCGCTTGCTGGTGCGTCCAGCGGCGGGTCCCAGGTCAACGATGAGGTAAGTTTAAAAATTTAAAAATTTAAAAACTATGTAAAATTTGGTTTTTTGCAAATAAAATTTTGTCAAATTTAACAATTGAAATTTTGATTTCAGAAACGAGTAGCGGTCGCGCGTGCGCTTCCAACGATATATCACGGTCAATACTACAAAAAACTTTTCAGTAGAAATATCGTTGGGTTAGGTTAGGTTAGGTTAGGTTAGGTTAGGTTAGGTTAGGTTAGGTTAGGTTAGGTTAGGTTAGGTTAGGTTAGGTTAGGTTAGGTTAGGTTAGGTTAGGTTAGGTTAGGTTAGGTTAGGTTAGGTTAGGTTAGGTTAGGTTAGGTTAGGTTAGGTTAGGTTAGGTTAGGTTAGGTTAGGTTAGGTTAGGTTAGGTTAGGTTAGGTTAGGTTAGGTTAGGTTAGGTTAGGTTAGGTTAGGTTAGGTTAGGTTAGGTTAGGTTAGGTTAGGTTAGGTTAGGTTAGGTTAGGTTAGGTTAGGTTAGGTTAGGTTAGGTTAGGTTAGGTTAGGTTAGGTTAGGTTAGGTTAGGTTAGGTTAGGTTAGGTTAGGTTAGGTTAGGTTAGGTTAGGTTAGGTTAGGTTAGGTTAGGTTAGGTTAGGTTAGGTTAGGTTAGGTTAGGTTAGGTTAGGTTAGGTTAGGTTAGG
>OW029939.1:40000-50000 GCA_932305915.1 Agriopis marginaria | reverse complement strand
TTTGTACTGCCTGACCACAGTTCCTATCGACGTCTTGTCGGTCTACCAGGCTCACGAATTCGAGACGCATATGTAGTGAAGGGTGGGGCGTGTCAATAAACGCCGTCCTTCGCTCAATCTCCCTGTCTCCTAGTATTGGGTGCGGTACCCCCCTCTTTACTTCGTACAGGGCGGCTGCCTCCTGTATCCGAAGGTCGAGGGGTAGTAGCCCAGCCAACACCAGTGCCGAGTTTAGGGAGACGGTGCGATAGGCCTTGCACAGCTTTTGTGCAAAGCCCCTCTGGACAGCGTTTAACTGTTTTTGTACAGAGATTTTTTCAGTGGCGGAACCCCAGACGCTGGCTGCATATGTGATCACCGGCACCACAACAGATGTATATATAACCCGAATTATCTCCGGATGTAGCCCCCAGCTCACTCTTGCTGCAGTAGACAGCTGTTTGTAGAAATTTACAGCTTTCCTACAAACGTTTGACACGTGGCTATTCCAGGTCAGCTTGTCGTCTATTGTCACGCCCAGTATTTTAATTTCCTCGGACATGCCAATGCCGATCCCTCCCATCGTCAGGATTGGGGTGTCATATTTCAGCTTTCTCGTGATGACCATCGCTTTCGTTTTATGAGGTGCAAACTTGAGCTTATTTTTGACACCCCACTCCCGAACATAGGCCAGAGCGGCATTGGCCCGTCTTTGGACTTCTAGTGCTGTGTCACCGTCGAAAACCAGGACCACATCGTCGGCAAACGCTTGGGAATAGTCTCGTCTCTGCTCGAGGCCTTTGAGTAGTGGGTCCAGGAGGAGGTTCCAAAGGATTGGACCTCCTATGGAGCCCTGGACGCAGCCTTTGTTGGTGCTCTTCGAGTGTTCCTCTCCCGCGTACCTTACGCTAACGTTGCGATCCCGGAGATAGCTGTCCACGAGCCTTCTGATGTTAATGGGACACTTTTCCTCAGCCAGTCGTACTTTAATGGCGGGCCACCAGGCGCTATCGAAGGCGCCCTCTATGTCTAAAGATACTACAGTGAGCAGTTTTTTCTGTTTTAATTTACACTGTATATGCTGTACAAGGTCATAGAGGGCGTCTTCGGTGCTCTTCTGGGGCGTAAAGCCGTACTGGCGAGTACTCATCTGTTTTGTCAGGTGCCACTGCAGTCTTCTCACCAACATTTTCTCTAGTATCTTCCCCATCACCGGAAGAAGCCCTATGGGCCTATAGGATTTGGGGTTGGTATAATCATCCTTTCCGGGTTTTCGCAGGACTACCACAGTGGCTTTCTTCCAGATGATGGGGAAGTGACCGAGTTCGAGGCATTTGTTGGCCATAGTGAGAAACAGCTGGGGGTTTTGGGATATGGCCTGTTTGCAGATGTCGGCTGTGAGACCATCCGCGCCCGGAGCTTTCTTCGGATTGAAGCTTTCCACCGACTCTCTCAGCTCTTCCATAGTAAATAACGGGTCATGTTGTTCATCATGATTATTATTTACATGGTCAGCAGCCTGCCTGGTCCGTCGGTGGTCAGCATCATCCTCAGTCACCAAGTCCTCCGGGTAGAAGGTCTCCGCCAACAACCTGACCGATTCCTTCGGGTCCAACATACTCCCATTCCTTGCAAGAGGCAGGTCTTCGTGCCGATTGGCAGTCCGCCCTATAACTCTGTAGATTCCTTGCCAAATCCCCTCTCTTTCTTGTTTATTACAAAATTCCTTCCAGCTCCTGGTTTGAGCTGACTTCGCTTCTAATTCATAGCTTTCTTTTGCTTCCAGGTACTCCGCGATGACTTTTTCTCTTCGGACCGGTGCTGCGCAACAGATTCTGCGCTTCAAGGTGACCATTCGCTTCTTCAGCGCGGCGAGCTCTTCAGACCACCAAGGTATGTTGACAACATTTTTAGATTTTATTTTTGGTATTGTTAAATTTGTTGATTCTATTATTAAATTTATGTATATGTTTATTTTATTTTCCAAATCTGATATATTTTTTATGTTACTAAATTCCTGACTGTTAATATTATTTTCATCTAGCAACTGGGCCACCTTCTCTCGAAAGTGGCTCCAGTTTGCTTTTATGCTATTAAAAATTCGCGTTGTTCTGCTTATGTTCATACCTTTTGACCTTGTCTGCCTTATTTTAAAGATGATGGTGTTGTGATCAGAGCTCGTCGCGCCTTCGTCCAGGTGCCAATCTTCCACCAAGCCCAGAAGGTCCGCCGTGCAGACCGTCACGTCCACGAAGCTGCTGTACGATTTGCCACCCCTAACATCGAAATAAGTAGGGGTTGTGCCAACGTTTAGTACCTGCAAGCTCATATCCTCGAAAGCTCCTGCCACTTCTTCCCCCCGGGTATTTATGATGTCGCTGCCCCACCACGAGTTTTTGGCGTTGGTATCGCCTCCCATAATGATGGGTAGGCGGAACTGTTTCCTGATCCTGCTCAGCTGTTCCAGGTATGGCTCCACCGGTTCTGGGTATGGTTCGATGTAAAAGGATACCAAGAGGATCTCCCACGCTCTCGTCCTGATCTTCACCACTGTGATATTAGGCGTGGTAAGGTCAGGACACTGGATGACGTCCAAGTCGTGGTCGAAGACGGCTATTGCCGCTTTGACTGGTCCGCCACCAGGTTTCGCGCATTGGAATATCCTCACTCCGGCATAATCCTTTACTCGACCCACGCCCCCGATATAGGGCTCCTGGAGCAATGCGAAGGCCATCTTCCTATTGTGCGCCACAAGCATGAGTTCTTCTGTTGCAAGTCGTTTCCTCCGTAGGTTGGCTTGGGCGACGAAGTATGGCCTCGTTTTGGCTGCATCAGTATTTCTGCCAGGGACCACCTTAACAATACGCCACCATTGTTCGGGCCAACGCGTCCCATTTACGCCTAATAGAGCATTCGGTACTAAAGGCGTTATGGTCCGTCTTTGCCAGCTTTGCGTGCGTGCAGTTGCAACACGACGGGGGGTTGCCAGAGATCAAGTCCGCACAGTCCACTTTCATGTGAGGGCCTCCACAGTGGCTGCATTTCTCCAGCGTTTCTTTACAGAAACGCCGGCCATGCCCATAGCCGAGGCAGAGCGAGCATTGCACGAGTGGCGACTGGTCTGCCACTCGTACTCGCTGCAGGTCAATATGCACTGCCTCAGCTTGGACCATGCGTTGCCAGAGTTTAGGGGAGACCCTCATCACGATGTGATTCGTGTGCGGGTTTCTGGTCCGTTTCTTGTACGCTATTTCGGTTCTGTCATCATCTTTGCCAACGTCTTTAAAGAGGTTTCTATTCTGGGTCCGCAGGGCCCTCAAGAGATCTTCGTCACCAGTGTGCTGAAAAACGTCTTTGAGGATCACCAGTGGATCCTTGTTCTTCACGTCTTCGATGTTCAGTTCCCCTTCTTGGTTCAGCCTTTCCTTGACCTTTCTCCTCTCTTCTTCTGTCCTGCATCCCACTATCACTTTTCTATCTTTGGCTTTTCTGATCTTTTCTACTTGTATGCCCCCATCCGTTGCATTTACAGCTTTCCTTATCCTTCCTAACACGTCTTCCCCGGTTTCTGTCCCATCCTTGGCGGTGACGACCACCGAGTGCAGTGCGGTATGTACCGGGAGCTGCACCCGGGTGGTCGCCGCCACCACGCTAGCATAACTCTTCTTTTCTATACTCTCTTTCAGAAGTTCTAATGTTTCCTTATTTTCTCTAACCAATTTATTATTTTCCATTATCAATTCCGTCTGCTTCTCAATAATTTTTTCCAAATCCTTCGTGTTGTTTTTGCTTTCTACTTCTTCCGGCCTCTCCAGCTCCTTGAGCTTTGTACCCATGCCTCGAGAATTGACCGCATCCGCCTCCTTAACTAGTTGGTAGAGACGGTCAAGAGCTAGGTGCACCTCCACCTTTATCTCTCTCTTAAGGTTGCCAGAGAGTCTGAGATTCGACTTGGCTTTTTCTACGCACGCTTTCGCCTCCGTCATTCTGCTCAAGTAGGTTTTGGCCGATTTGGGTGAACCTGCCTCTGTCGACAACCTACTGGCAGCAACCGGTTTCGGCTTCGGGAGTGCCGCCACGGCAGTAATTTTAGAGGAGGGAGTAGGGATTTTTTGGGGCTCCGATTTTCCCGACTCCCACTCCCCTATGCTCTTACGCACACTTGGTATTGGGTTCGGGTGTAGTACTTCCTCAATACTCGGTCCAGCCGGGATAGTTTTAGGCGGCGTCCTGACTGTCGCCATGACGAGATGTGGGTGTGTCAAAATAAACAAAATATACAGTCAAAATAACTAAAAATAAAATATCAGTAAAAACAGTAAAAGTTTTCACCGCTCCAACAAGTAAAAATGTCAAAATATCCGAACGGATAGAGATAATATAAAAATTTTAACAGATTCTGTTAAGTCTACGTCCCCCTTGTTGATTTCCGCAGAAAAAAGAAAATGCGTTTTTTAAACAGTCATCGACACAGGGTGGGTGGGTGGGATAGGAAAAATGCCGAAAAAACAGTTTTTTACTGTCGCGTGTAAAAATTTTGTATGAAAGAGAGAAATTTTATGATGTGATACTGAAGCCCCGCTTCAGGCGCAGCTGATGATGCGCTTTTGGCACCAATCGGATGAGCGGTTTGCAAACAAAATGCAAAAAATAGCCGAAAATGTGTAAAAATTTTGATGACTTTCCTAAAAAACGCTTATATTATGAAATTTTGCTAATTAATTTTTTGTTTGTTGCAGGTTCCGGATGGCGCGCTTGCTGGTGCGTCGGTTAGGTTAGGTTAGGTTAGGTTAGGTTAGGTTAGGTTAGGTTAGGTTAGGTTAGGTTAGGTTAGGTTAGGTTAGGTTAGGTTAGGTTAGGTTAGGTTAGGTTAGGTTAGGTTAGGTTAGGTTAGGTTAGGTTAGGTTAGGTTAGGTTAGGTTAGGTTAGGTTAGGTTAGGTTAGGTTAGGTTAGGTTAGGTTCCCCCCCGTGGGTTCCACCTTGTCGTGGTGGGGGGGCTGAGTACCCGTGGTTAGCAGCTGCGGGGAAACCAAGAGAACCCGAGGAGGAGGCTCGCCCGGCGCCCTGGAGAGTCCGGGAAGCGGCGGTGCGTGCCTGAGGCGGCCTTGAGTGGCCGCGGGGCTCGGTCGGCGTCCCAGTCTTATACTGGGTAGCGGCGATGCGAGTTGAGGGGAACTTCTTCGCGCGCCCCAGAGCTTTTATCTGGAGCGTGCGTAGAAGCTGGGTAAGGGCTCAGCAGGAGGCTGAGCAGTGTGGGGCGAGTCCGCTCGGACGTTGGTGTGTGGCCCTCCGCGTGTCCCTCTGATCAGCAGAGGGCACAGTGGATGGGTGATGAGCGGAGTCTCGCCTGATGGACGAGGTGGAAGGACGCTCCCTAGTGGAGTGTCATGTATATTATATATATTTTATTTTTTTCTTTATTTGATTATATTTTATTTTTCTTTATTTGATTATTTTCTGCGTATGTATATTTGTATAATTGTGTTTCTATATGTGTGTATATTATTATGTACTATTATGTATTTATCCCAATCCTAAGTTTTTAGTGCCCGGCGATAGGACGCATGGCTGCAGGGAAGTATAATAAAAAATGCAGTCGCGAGGGCACCAACCCGGGCTGTCGAGCCCTAAAACTGACAAAAAACCAAAAATGGCGAGTTGTAATACATATAAACTACCCCAGGTGGGTTCCGTCGGCTCAGCTGACGGGGAATCCCACTCTCCTTCGGGAGGTTGCCCTTCGTATTCTGGGGGGGGCACCAACCGCCACGAGGGCCTCGGCCCTCAAAACGACGACAATGGCAAACGTTTGGACACTGAATGCATGACGGAAGGAATTTTGACGGATGACGCGCGCTGCGCGAGTAATTTGGAGATGAGGTCCAGCCACGACGACCTATTTTACGACCTATTTTCGGCGGAGAGTGACTCGGATATGAGTTTCCGATCGACGAAGTCCACGGCTCCCAAGGAGTCTTTGACTAAGCCGTGGTTGAAGGAGAGGAAGCGCCGAATGGAAGGAGACGAAGACGAAGACACCGGAGAAAATGCCGTGTCCTCGCCCAAGGTGGCTACGAGCCGGCGTGGCAGAGGCCGACCCCCCACCACCGGACATCACACCCACCCCACGAAGGGCAGGGCTGGCAGTGACGAGGAAGCAGGCAGCAAAATGCCTACAGTGCGACGAGGCAGAGGCCGACCGCCGACTACAGGCGAGTACGTCGGCCTCTCTCAGGCCAAGTTGGCCTTAGTAGCTGCACAAAGGCAGGAGTGGGAGCTGCAGGCAGAACAGGAGGTCAGCGAAATGACCCTGACACTGCGCTCCAACGGATCGGCGGAGCAACTGCCCGATTTGGCATCGGAGGGATCGGAGGAGCTCGCCTCCGACATCAGGGATAAGGTGCTGGCTTCCGTGGCCGTCATAAACAAAGTGGCCACCAAATCTGGTAACCTGAAGGGCACGTTCCAACGTGCCCTGAAAGAGGCGGCCCTAACGGTCCAAGGCGCGCTGGCAGACCTGCAGAAAAGGTCCTCAACAGAGGAGACCCAAAAACTGCAGGCTGCCAACGCGCGCCTTCGAGAAGAAGTTGCGGAGCTCCGGAAGGAGATGATGGAGCTCCGTACAGAAATGAGTAGGGTGCAAACTTCCACTCCTCCGCAGGCCTCGGGATCTGTGATCCGAAGCGAGCCTCATCCAGCGGAGGAGCTGGAACAAGCGATCCTGCGGCAGGTGGGCGGAATGCTCAGTGCTCGTTTCGAGGCACTGGAGGAACGCCTCCTGCCTGAAAAACGCATCCGCCCCCCTCTGGCTGCAGACCGGCGAAATGATGCCGTACCAAAGGCTGGTACCGGCCGGGAGCCGGGTTTCACCCATGCGTCGACTTCGGCGCAGGTCCTAAACCCAGCCAAACCCAGCAAGGGCAAAGGAAAGGGGAAGTCCTCAGCTCCAGAAACCGGATCCCCGAAAACGGCTGCCCCGCCTGCCCCTCCGTCACAGCCTCCCACTGAGGCTTGGACGGAGGTCATCAAGCGGCAGGGGAGGTCGAGAGACAAGCGGCAACGGCCCGCAAAGGCCGAGCAGGCGGAGAGGCCCCAGCCAAGAAAACTGGCCCCACAGGCGAAACAAAAGCCAAAGAAGAAGGTGAGGATCCGCCCCCAGCGCACGGCAGCGGTAGTGATCACGCTGCTGCCGGGGGCGGCAGAAAAGGGCCTGGACTACACCAGGGTGTTGGGCGAGGCCAGGTCCAAGTTAGACCTCGGCAGCTTCCCGCCCTTAAAAATGAGAGCGGCGGCCACTGGGGGCCGCATAATAGAGGTCTCTGGCACGGAGCGGTCTGAAAAGGCTGACTCCCTGGCCTCAAAGCTCCGCGAAGTGTTCCAGGGCGCCGAGGGAGAAATCCGGGTGTCCCGGCCAGTCACCACTGCAGATCTGCGGGTGAGCGGCCTGGACGACTCGGTCGGCGTCCAGGAGCTGACCGAGTGCCTCGCCAAGGCCGGAGGCTGTGCTGCGCTGGACCTTAAGGTCGGAGAGTTAAGGAAAGGCGCGGCGGGCATGGGCACTGCCTTCGTGCGGTGCCCCGCAATGGCCGCAAAAAAGATTGTGGCGGCCGGCAACCGGGTGTTAGTAGGCTGGGTGGCGGCGCGGGTTGAGGTCCTTGAGGCCCGACCCCGCCGCTGTTTCCGGTGCCTTGCACTGGGCCATGTTAGGGCCCAATGCAAGTCTGAGGTAGACCGCAGCGAGGAATGCTACCGCTGCGGTAAAACGGGCCACAAGGCCAGCGGCTGCTCCGCTGCCCCCCATTGCACCTTATGTGCAGCTGCAGGGAAGCCAGCGGAACACCTCTCCGGGGGCAAGGCATGCGCCAAGCCCCCGTCCAAGACAGAGGGCCGGAGGAAGAAAGCTGCGACGAAAGCCAGGTCGCAGCCGACTCGCCCCACTCAGGAGCAGGTGACGAGCATGGAGGAAAGTTAGGATGTCGGCCCTGACTTTCCTCCAGGCAAACATCAACCACTCTGCCAGGGCTCAGGACCTCTTCCTCCAGAGCTTGGCAGAGAGGTTGGTAAAAGTGGCCGTGGTCGCCGAGCCATACCGGATCCCGCCCAGGACGGACTGGGTCGGAGATCTGGACGGCTTGGTGGCGATCACCACACAGTCGCCCGCCCAGTCCCCTCCTCTCGAGGATGTGGTGAGAGGTAGGGGACATGTTGCGGCCAGGATCGGGGGTACGGTGGTTGTGGGGGTGTATTTCTCCCCCAACAGGGTCCTCGCCGAGTTCGAGAGTTTTCTCGGCGAAGTGGGGATCCTGGTCGGCCAGGACCGTCCCCGATCGGTCATCGTCCTCGGAGACCTCAACGCCAAATCCACGGCGTGGGGGTCCTCGAGGACTGATGCCAGGGGCGTGGCCGTCAACGAGTGGCTGGCGGAGACGGGAATGTGTGTGGTCAACCGCGGGTCGGAGGACACGTGCGTGCGGCGCTCGGGTGGGTCGGTCATTGACGTGACCCTTGCCACCCCTGAGCTCGCAGCACGTATCCGGGACTGGGAGGTCCTGGTGGACGAGGAGACGCTCTCGGACCATCGGTACATCCGATTCAGCGTCTCCTCGTCGTTGGTGGGACGGGGCCCGCGGTTGCCTGCTGCGGCTGGACGGCGCTGGGCGCTAACACGTCTGGACACGGAGTTGTTGCGGGAAGCCGCAATTGTCCAGACGTGGAATGCCCCCCCCTCCGAGGACATAGACTTGGACGCCGCAGCCGATGGACTGTGTGAGGCTATGGCGCACGTGTGCGACACCGCCATGCCGCGTGCGAGGCCTCCGCAGTCCAAGCGCCAAGTCTATTGGTGGAGCGAGGGGATCGCCGAACTCCGCCGCCAGTGCCTGGCGGGTCGCCGTCGTTACCAGCGGCACCGCCGGCGGAGGGTGCAGGACGCGGAGGAGCTGGACCACCTCTATGCCACCTATAGAGAGGTGTGCAAGGCCCTCCGCGTAGCGATTATCCAGGCCAAGGAACAGGCCTGGATGGAGCTGCTCGCGTCGCTGGAGAGGGACCCGTGGGGGCGGCCCTATAAGTGGGCTCGCCAGAAGCTGAGACCCTGGGCCCCTCCAGTGACTAGCACCCTGGAACCGGTGGTCCTCCGGCGGGTGGTTGAGGGACTGTTCCCCGGTAGTCCGGGGACCGAATTCGTCCCTCCCACCCTGCCGGCGCCTGCCACGGAGGTGGACGAAGAGGATATTCCCGAAGTCTCGCAGGGCGAGTTGGGGGGAGCCGTTCTCAAGATGAGGGCCAAGAACACGGCGCCGGGGCCAGATGGGATTCCCGGTCGCGCGTGGGCCCTCGTCCAAGAGGAGTTAGGAGAACGGCTGAGGGAGTGTTTCGACCGCTGCCTGCGGGAAGGGAGGTTCCCCAGGCGGTGGAAGACTGGCCGACTCGTCCTGCTGAGGAAGGAAGGGCGCCCGGCGGACCAGCCGAACGGGTATCGCCCAATCGTGCTGCTTGACGAGGCGGGCAAGCTCCTGGAGCGAGTGGTGAATGCCCGCCTCGTCAAGCACCTGGAGGATGTCGGCCCGAATTTGGCCGACACTCAGTTTGGGTTTCGGAGAGGTCGCTCGACGATCGATGCCATATCGTACGTCCGCGACCTCTCCGACGAGGCGACCTCCAGCGGCGGGGTGATGTTGGCGGTGTCTCTTGACATCGCCAACGCGTTCAACACCCTGCCATGGAAAGTCATATTGGAGGCGCTGGGGTACCATAACGTACCCCAGTACCTCCGACGCCTCGTGGGGGACTACCTCTCGAACCGGGAGGTAGTCTACCCCACAAAGGACGGAGGAGAAGGCCGGAGCCCCATGACCCGTGGCGTACCGCAGGGGTCCGTAGTGGGCCCCACCCTGTGGAACGTCGGGTACGATTGGGTGCTGAGGGGCGCTAACCTCCGTGGCGTCGGCGTCGTTTGTTACGCCGACGACACATTGGTTACCGCCCGGGGGCGGACGTTTAGAGAAGCGTCCGTCCTGG
>OW029939.1:32500-35000 GCA_932305915.1 Agriopis marginaria | reverse complement strand
TCACAGTTCCATACTGAAGGCGCTTACGCTTAGCCGGGTGTGCTAGCTGGAAGGGACTGACCCTAATCTCCATTTTACGGCCTGGAAGTTCTGCCAGTGGTTTCCCTCTTTTCACCGCATAAAGTTCCGCATTCTCCCTGAGCCTTAGGTCCAATGGAAAGATTCTGGCAATGAGTGCGCTGGCTTCCAATGAAGTAGTTCTGTGTGCTCGACATATTTTTATCGCAAACAGTCTCGTTAATCTGTTCAGTTTAGTCTTTACATATTTTTTACTGCATATGCAAGCCCAGGCGCTAGCTGCGTAGAGGACAACCGGTTCTACCGCTGCAATATAAATGAGTCTGGTGATTTCCGGATTTAAACCCCATTTAGTTTTTACAGCTCGGGACAGCATTTTGAAAATATTCACCGCTTTCTTCGTGACGTTCTCCAAATGAAGTTTGAATGTCAACGCTCTGTCTATCGTCACTCCTAAGAACTTGATGGAATCAGTGTAGGCAAGTTGTTGTCCGTTCAATTCCAGCCTCGGCAAGTCATATTTTAGTTTTCTTGTAACTAGCATTGCCTGCGTTTTTTGCGTGGCGAATTTCAGCTTGTGGGCCTTGCCCCAGTCAGAGACTGTTTTCAGTGCTTTGTTGATTTTCCGTTCTACCTCTGTCGCTGTTTTACCGCTTGCCACAACCAAGATATCGTCCGCGAACGCTTGAATGTGTGCTTCCAGTTTATCAGCTTCGTGCAGCAGCGGATCTAACTGGACATTCCAGAACAGGGGACCTGCGATTGACCCTTGGACACATCCTTTATTGGTCTTCCTGACTACTCTCTCCCCCAAGTAGGTGAGGGCCACGGATCTGTCTTCAAGGTAGCTCATGATTATCTTCATTGTACTCTCGTCAATTCTTTTGTTGTAGAGTGCGAGTTTTAGCCCTGGCCACCAACAGTTGTCGAAGGCGCCCTCGATGTCAAGGGAGACTACCGCGACTAGCTTCTTGCTCGTGACTCCATCTTTAATTATATGTAGGGCATCGTAGAGCGCATCTTCGGTACTCCGCTGGGGCACGAATCCATATTGGCGGCCGCTGAGCTGTCCCGTACTACCAATCTCCCACGAGAGCCTTGTGACAACCAGTTTCTCAAGAACTTTCCCCAAGACCGGAAGAAGTCCGATTGGTCTGTACGATTTGGGTCCAGAATAGTCGTCTTTACCAGGCTTAGGTATGACTTTTATTCGGGCTTTTTTCCATGTTCTGGGAAAATATCCAGCTTGCAGACATTTATTGAATATGCCTAGCTGTATACTTGGGTCCGCTCTGAAGCATTGGAAACATATATCAGAGGTCAGTCCATCGTCTCCTGGAGATTTTTTGGGGTTCATCTTGGAATATACTGCCTCTACTTCTTCCAGGGTGAAAGGAGGACACTCTTTGGGGTAATTAGAGTCCAACTCCATACTAGCTTTCAGATTATTGGATATGCTCCTGACAATACTCTGGCTGGCAGTATCGGTTCCCTCCCCATCCATTGGAAAGAATGTCTCGGCGAGGAGTTCCGCCGACTCTGCAGGATTCAGAGTGTTGGAGGTAGGAGTTTGGCGCAGCAGCTGGTCCTCCTTGTGCCCGTCACACAGTTTTAAGACGCGGTAGGATCTTTTCCACACCGTCTCCTTCTCCTCACTTGTGCAGAAGGTTTTCCAACTCTCTGTGATGGACCTTTCTAATAGTTCTTTGTATTCTCGCCTTATTTTGAGATACTCATCTATCAAGAGCGGCCTTCTGGTTGGGTTTCGCGAACTCTGTACTTTTCTTCGGAATCTATTCAATTCGCGCTTTTTTTCCCCTAGGGTCTCGCTCCACCACTCAACAGGACGTGGCGACCTTTTCTTTGAAACTGTTGGTAAAATACTTTTGCAGGTTTCAGAGATTGCTTGAATATAAGTTTCTACAAACTCCTCTATCTCAGATGGTGTGTCCTTTGCTCTCAGAGTTTCCAGTTTGACTGACTTGTCCTCGAGGATATCTGTGAATTTGCTTTTGAACAGAGCCCATCGCGCCTTCCTTGTATTGTACAGCCGTGTTCCTGTGTATTCAGCTGCCTGAGCACCTTGAAGTTGCAGATCGAAGGATACTTGTCTGTGGTCGGATAATGTGACCACATTTGGGTCAACCCTCCAATTTGTTATTCTGTTTAGAATGTTGTTGGAGCAGAACGTAACATCGACTATGCTAGAGCAGATGTTTCCTCCTGCCAGACGAAAGAAGGTAGGTACGGTCCCTGTGTTGACGACGTTGAGGTCAAGTTGAGAGACAAATCTCATACACTCACGGCCCCTCCTATCCTCCCTTCGGCTGCCCCACCAGGTGCTATCAGCATTGATATCTCCTCCGATGATGATATCCTGGGTTCCCAATCGCTCAACGACGTATTGAATTCTGGCAAGATCTGTGTCAATTGGTACTTTTTCGTCAAGATAAACGCTAATTATCCCTAACTTTTTATTGTT
>OW029939.1:0-20000 GCA_932305915.1 Agriopis marginaria | reverse complement strand
AGTTTTCTGTGCAGCAAATTTTAATTTATTTTGTATTCCCCATGTATATATATTTTCTAATACTGTGTTTATTTTCTGTTCCAGATCTCCTCCAGATTCTCCGGAAAACACCAGCGCGACGTCATCGGCGAATGCTTGGCAATGCACGTCAGCAGTTTCCAGCATATTGAGGAGCGGATCAAGCAGGACGTTCCAGAAGGTGGGTCCACCAATCGACCCTTGGACACATCCCTTGGTCGTCCGCTTGACGCTCCTTGCGCCGGCATAGCACACCTCTACCTGGCGATCATCAAGGTAACTGCTTACCATTTCTCGAAGATTTCGTGGGCACCTCATTTTCCTTAGTTGAATTTTTATGGCCGGCCACCAGGCGCTGTCGAACGCGCCCTCTATGTCTAGGGAGACCAATACGGTAAGTTTTTTGTTCTTTATTTCGTTTCTAATACAGTTTACCAAGTCATAGAGGGCGCCCTCGGTACTGCGCTGGGGGACGAAACCATATTGCCGCGGATTCATTTTTGGCAATAGGAACCATCGCAGTCTTCTTACCAACATCTTCTCCAGGATCTTTCCGAGCACTGGCAGCAGCCCTATAGGTCTGTATGATTTCGGGAGGGTATATTCGCTTTTGCCTGGTTTTTTCAATATTATGACTGTAGCCATTTTCCACACCTTGGGGAAATAGTGAAGTTCCAGGCACTTATTCAGAATGGCTAGAAAAAGCGATGAATTCAAGCCGATTGCCTTAGCACAGATATCAGCTGTGAACCCATCACTTCCTGGTGCCTTTTTAGGGTTAAAGGTCTTAACCACGTTCTCCAGCTCACAGGAAGTAAAAGGCGGGTCGATGTCCTGATTGTCTTCTGCTGATGTCGCATCGGCCTCTCTTCGTATCTCCGCATTCTGTGGCGAGTCCTCTTCCAATTTGTCGTCAGGATAGAAGACGGCAGCGAGCCACTCAGCTGACCCCACCGGATCCAGGGTAAGACCATCTTTAATGAGCAACGTGTCCTCTTGTCTCTTAGATGTCTGTTTTATGACCCGGTAGATGCCATCCCAGAGGCTTTCCCTGTCCTGCTTCGAGCAGAAGTTTTTCCAACATGTCGTTTGCAATGAAGCTGCTTCGGTTTCATACTTCTTTTTTGCCTCTAAGTATTGCTTTACGACATGCTCTCTTCTGCTCGGAGCAGCACATTTTATCCTCCTTTTCATCCTTGTCACTACCTTCTTCATACCCGCAATCTCTTCATTCCACCAAGGCAGTTTGAATCGGCTCTTTATTGATTTTTTAGGTATGCCTTGTTCTGACGCCAGTGAAATACTGTCACAGTAGGATCTTACTGTCTCTTCTAAATGTTCTTTACTTGACAGTTTTTTCACGGTGTTTGTGCTGATGTCCCTGTCAATAAAGGCTCTCGATAACACCGTGTCGAACTCGGACCAATTTGCTTTTTTTGTATTATAGAGTCTCGTGCCTCCCTTTTCTATTTGAACTCGTGGTTTTGCGAACTCTACAGTAAATGTTATAGCGTTGTGGTCCGAGCTCGACACGGAATCATCTACTCTCCAGTTATCGATTTTTCCGAGGACATCATCACTACATGCCGTGATGTCAACCCTGCTTTGACAGACCCTCCCGTTTCTGATCGTCTCGAATGTAGGCTTGTTACCTACATTTAGAACATGTAAGTTCGATTCGTCCAGAAACGCGGCAAGCTCTGATCCTCTGGCATTCTCCACTTCGCTACCCCACCAAGGGCTCCATGCATTTACATCTCCTCCGACTATGATGTTCCGGTAGTTTTGCCTGGCTAGTATTTGGCTGACTTGGTGGAGGTAGCGATCTAGAGGTTGATCCTCTTCGAAATAGACTGACAACACCGCGAGCTCCCACTCACTTGTCTTTAATATTGCAAAAGCAACATTCTCAGTGGAGAGGGTAGGGTCTGCTCTAATAGTAATATTGTCATCCAGCACCACTATCGCCGCCTTCACTGGTTTATCTGGAAGGGCGGTAACTGCGGTACGCTGAATGACCCGAGTACCTGTGTAGTCTTTCACCCTTCCAATCGCTCCGACATACGGTTCTTGTATTAGACCAAACCCCATCCCTCTCCTTTGCGCTTCTTCTAAGAACTCTAGTGTTGCCAGTCTACTTCTCCGGAGATTTGCCTGCATCGTGTAATACACCTTAGTGCCCGCCTCAGCAATATGCCACGCTGGAGCGTGCCAATGTGTCCCATCTCTTTCTTATCGGGCATTCTGCAGCAAATGTATTGTGCTCGTGCCGATCCAACTTTGCATTGCGGCAGTTCCTGCAGGACGGAGCTTCGCCGAGAACTCTCACCGGGCAATCCTTCCTCAGGTGCGGCCCAGAGCAATGGCTGCACAGCTCTGCTGGTTCAGTGCACAATTTGCGTCCGTGGCCAAAGCCAAGGCACTTTGTGCACTGAACCAACGGGGACTGGTCTGCTACTATCCGTTTTTGGAGGTCAATATGGACCTCTCCAGCATTCGTAAGCCGCTGCCACAATTTAGGGGACACTTGAAGCACGACGTGGCTTTCCAGTGGATTCCGGGCACGTCGCCTGTATCTCACAGCAGCCCGAAAATCATCGTCAAGTAGGTCTTCAGTAATCTTGCTATTTTGTGTCCTCAGTGACTGTATGATTTCATCATCCGTGTTGTATGATAAAACATCACGGATGATGACCAAGGGGTCCTTACTCTTGGCTTCCTCAACGTTGAGACCGTTCCTGGCGATTTTAAGTTTTTCGGCTATTTTGGAGACGTCCTCTTTGTTTTTGCAGCTTATTAGGACTTTTTGGTTTTTCGCTTTTCGAACTCCAGACACCTGAATGCCTGTACTTCTTGCGTCAACCACTCCCCTTATTTTGCCAAGTACATCTTCGCTCGTATCTGAGCCATCTTCTGACGACACGATGATAGTATGCCGGGGCTGCTGGGACTGCGATCGCGCAGCTACCGCCGCATAGGTCATCGGTTTGTTTGGGCTTGAGCCCGTCAATTCAGGGTCGTCCAGTATTTTCTGATGCTTAAGAAGAGACTCTTTCAGACTCTCCATTTTGTCGGTATTATCTTTTAGAAGCATGCAATTTTCTTCTAACCGTCTCAGCAGTTCACTATCATTCCTATCAGGACAAGAGTAAGATGCACTTTTACCTCTGATCATGTCGGTATCGTCAACTACCACTTCCTGTCTCTCGAGCTGCCCTATGACTTTCGCCGAGGTAGCCTCTTTGAACAGCTGAAAGAGACGGTCTACTTCCTCCACCACACTAGCCTTAATTTCTGCCTTTACCCTTGAATTCTTCAAGTGTAATTTTGCGCGAACCACGCAAGCCCTAGCTTCAGTTATCTTGTCATATGTTTTGCCGCTCGCTGATCTGGGTGGGCTCCCAGCAGCTTCCATTGACAGGTTTCTAACGGCCGCCGATATTGGCTTCGGGAGTTCCAGCAGCGAGGGCTGCTTGGGCTGCTCGGAGGGTGAGGAGCCAGTCCGGTCAGGTTTTCCGGACTCCCACTCCCCAATACTCTTTCGGACACTCGGTGTTGGTTTGGTGAGTCCTACATCCTCCGTGCTCGGTCCAGCCGGCACAGTTTTGGGCGGCGTCCTGACTGTTGCCATGTCAAGTAGTGGGTGTGTCAATACTAAGCATATAAGTCAAAAAATAAAAAATAATTATATGTAAAGTTTTCACCACTCTAGTAAGTAAAATAGGTCAATATATCCAAACGGATAAAGATAATCGAAAAATTTTAACAGATTCTGTTAGGTCTACGTCCCCCTTGTTGATTTCCGCAGAAAAAAGAAAATACGTTTTTTAGACGGTCATCGACACAGGGTGGGTGGGTGGGATAGAAAAAATGCCGAAAAAACAGTTTTTTTACTGTCGCGTGTAAAAATTTTGTATGAAAGAGAGAAATTTTATGATGTAATACTGAAGCCCCGCTTCAGGCGCAGCTGATGGAGCGCTTTTGGCACCAATCGGATGAGCGGTTTGCAAACAAAATGCAAAAAATAGCCGAAAATGTGTAAAAATTTTGATGAATTTCCTAAAAAACGCTTATATTATGAAATTTTGTTAATGAATTTTTTGTTTGTTGCAGATTCCGGATGGCGCGCTTGCTGGTGCGTCCAGCGGCGGGTTCCAGGTCAACGGAGAGGTAAGTTTAAAAATTTAAAAATTTAAAAACTATGTGAAATTTGGTTTTTTGCAAATAAAATTTTGTCAAATTTAACTAATGAAATTTTGATTTCAGAAACGAGTAGCGGTCGCGCGTGCGCTTCCAACGATATATCACAGTCAATACTACAAAAAACTTTTCAGTAGAAATATCGTTAAGTTTTATTTATATCGTCACCCCTTAGGCGGATTCCGAGATGAACCAAAGTATGGAAATTATGATTTTTAATAGATTTCCGCGACCTCTCGCCTCTCACGCTGCTGGTAACGCTCGAATGAGCTACCCAGGTGCGTGTCCGAGTGATAGATCGCCAAAATCAATCAAAAATATCCTGAAACTATGAAAAATACACCAAAGTTATGTGAAAATGAGAAAAAATGCCGAAAAAACAGTTTTTTACTGTCGCGTGTAAAAATTTTGTATGAAAGAGAGAAATTTTATGATGTAATACTGAAGCCCCGCTTCAGGCGCAGCTGATGGAGCGCTTTTGGCACCAATCGGATGAGCGGTTTGCAAACAAAATGCAAAAAATAGCCGAAAATGTGTAAAAATTTTGATGAATTTCCTAAAAAACGCTTATATTATGAAATTTTGTTAATGAATTTTTTGTTTGTTGCAGATTCCGGATGGCGCGCTTGCTGGTGCGTCCAGCGGCGGGTTCCAGGTCAACGGAGAGGTAAGTTTAAAAATTTAAAAATTTAAAAACTATGTGAAATTTGGTTTTTTGCAAATAAAATTTTGTCAAATTTAACTAATGAAATTTTGATTTCAGAAACGAGTAGCGGTCGCGCGTGCGCTTCCAACGATATATCACAGTCAATACTACAAAAAACTTTTCAGTAGAAATATCGTTAAGTTTTATTTATATCGTCACCCCTTAGGCGGATTCCGAGATGAACCAAAGTATGGAAATTATGATTTTTAATAGATTTCCGCGACCTCTCGCCTCTCACGCTGCTGGTAACGCTCGAATGAGCTACCCAGGTGCGTGTCCGAGTGATAGATCGCCAAAATCAATCAAAAATATCCTGAAACTATGAAAAATACACCAAAGTTATGTGAAAATGAGAAAAAATGCCGAAAAAACAGTTTTTTACTGTCGCGTGTAAAAATTTTGTATGAAAGAGAGAAATTTTATGATGTAATACTGAAGCCCCGCTTCAGGCGCAGCTGATGGAGCGCTTTTGGCACCAATCGGATGAGCGGTTTGCAAACAAAATGCAAAAAATAGCCGAAAATGTGTAAAAATTTTGATGAATTTCCTAAAAAACGCTTATATTATGAAATTTTGTTAATGAATTTTTTGTTTGTTGCAGATTCCGGATGGCGCGCTTGCTGGTGCGTCCAGCGGCGGGTTCCAGGTCAACGGAGAGGTAAGTTTAAAAATTTAAAAATTTAAAAACTATGTGAAATTTGGTTTTTTGCAAATAAAATTTTGTCAAATTTAACTAATGAAATTTTGATTTCAGAAACGAGTAGCGGTCGCGCGTGCGCTTCCAACGATATATCACAGTCAATACTACAAAAAACTTTTCAGTAGAAATATCGTTGGGTTAGGTTAGGTTAGGTTAGGTTAGGTTAGGTTAGGTTAGGTTAGGTTAGGTTAGGTTAGGTTAGGTTAGGTTAGGTTAGGTTAGGTTAGGTTAGGTTAGGTTAGGTTAGGTTAGGTTAGGTTAGGTTAGGTTAGGTTAGGTTAGGTTAGGTTAGGTTAGGTTAGGTTAGGTTAGGTTAGGTTAGGTTAGGTTAGGTTAGGTTAGGTTAGGTTAGGTTAGGTTAGGTTAGGTTAGGTTAGGTTAGGTTAGGTTAGGTTAGGTTAGGTTAGGTTAGGTTAGGTTAGGTTAGGTTAGGTTAGGTTAGGTTAGGTTAGGTTAGGTTAGGTTAGGTTAGGTTAGGTTAGGTTAGGTTAGGTTAGGTTAGGTTAGGTTAGGTTAGGTTAGGTTAGGTTAGGTTAGGTTAGGTTAGGTTAGGTTAGGTTAGGTTAGGTTAGGTTAGGTTAGGTTAGGTTAGGTTAGGTTAGGTTAGGTTAGGTTAGGTTAGGTTAGGTTAGGTTAGGTTAGGTTAGGTTAGGTTAGGTTAGGTTAGGTTAGGTTAGGTTAGGTTAGGTTAGGTTAGGTTAGGTTAGGTTAGGTTAGGTTAGGTTAGGTTAGGTTAGGTTAGGTTAGGTTAGGTTAGGTTAGGTTAGGTTAGGTTAGGTTAGGTTAGGTTAGGTTAGGTTAGGTTAGGTTAGGTTAGGTTAGGTTAGGTTAGGTTAGGTTAGGTTAGGTTAGGTTAGGTTAGGTTAGGTTAGGTTAGGTTAGGTTAGGTTAGGTTAGGTTAGGTTAGGTTAGGTTAGGTTAGGTTAGGTTAGGTTAGGTTAGGTTAGGTTAGGTTAGGTTAGGTTAGGTTAGGTTAGGTTAGGTTAGGTTAGGTTAGGTTAGGTTAGGTTAGGTTAGGTTAGGTTAGGTTAGGTTAGGTTAGGTTAGGTTAGGTTAGGTTAGGTTAGGTTAGGTTAGGTTAGGTTAGGTTAGGTT
The DNA here is from genome assembly GCA_932305915.1 of Agriopis marginaria. NCBI lineage: Eukaryota > Metazoa > Arthropoda > Insecta > Lepidoptera > Geometridae > Agriopis > Agriopis marginaria. The sequence goes on along the minus strand of OW029939.1, from coordinate 13,281 downwards.
AGGTTAGGTTAGGTTAGGTTAGGTTAGGTTAGGTTAGGTTAGGTTAGGTTAGGTTAGGTTAGGTTAGGTTAGGTTAGGTTAGGTTAGGTTAGGTTAGGTTAGGTTAGGTTAGGTTAGGTTAGGTTAGGTTAGGTTAGGTTAGGTTAGGTTAGGTTAGGTTAGGTTAGGTTAGGTTAGGTTAGGTTAGGTTAGGTTAGGTTAGGTTAGGTTAGGTTAGGTTAGGTTAGGTTAGGTTAGGTTAGGTTAGGTTAGGTTAGGTTAGGTTAGGTTAGGTTAGGTTAGGTTAGGTTAGGTTAGGTTAGGTTAGGTTAGGTTAGGTTAGGTTAGGTTAGGTTAGGTTAGGTTAGGTTAGGTTAGGTTAGGTTAGGTTAGGTTAGGTTAGGTTAGGTTAGGTTAGGTTAGGTTAGGTTAGGTTAGGTTAGGTTAGGTTAGGTTAGGTTAGGTTAGGTTAGGTTAGGTTAGGTTAGGTTAGGTTAGGTTAGGTTAGGTTAGGTTAGGTTAGGTTAGGTTAGGTTAGGTTAGGTTAGGTTAGGTTAGGTTAGGTTAGGTTAGGTTAGGTTAGGTTAGGTTAGGTTAGGTTAGGTTAGGTTAGGTTAGGTTAGGTTAGGTTAGGTTAGGTTAGGTTAGGTTAGGTTAGGTTAGGTTAGGTTAGGTTAGGTTAGGTTAGGTTAGGTTAGGTTAGGTTAGGTTAGGTTAGGTTAGGTTAGGTTAGGTTAGGTTAGGTTAGGTTAGGTTAGGTTAGGTTAGGTTAGGTTAGGTTAGGTTAGGTTAGGTTAGGTTAGGTTAGGTTAGGTTAGGTTAGGTTAGGTTAGGTTAGGTTAGGTTAGGTTAGGTTAGGTTAGGTTAGGTTAGGTTAGGTTAGGTTAGGTTAGGTTAGGTTAGGTTAGGTTAGGTTAGGTTAGGTTAGGTTAGGTTAGGTTAGGTTAGGTTAGGTTAGGTTAGGTTAGGTTAGGTTAGGTTAGGTTAGGTTAGGTTAGGTTAGGTTAGGTTAGGTTAGGTTAGGTTAGGTTAGGTTAGGTTAGGTTAGGTTAGGTTAGGTTAGGTTAGGTTAGGTTAGGTTAGGTTAGGTTAGGTTAGGTTAGGTTAGGTTAGGTTAGGTTAGGTTAGGTTAGGTTAGGTTAGGTTAGGTTAGGTTAGGTTAGGTTAGGTTAGGTTAGGTTAGGTTAGGTTAGGTTAGGTTAGGTTAGGTTAGGTTAGGTTAGGTTAGGTTAGGTTAGGTTAGGTTAGGTTAGGTTAGGTTAGGTTAGGTTAGGTTAGGTTAGGTTAGGTTAGGTTAGGTTAGGTTAGGTTAGGTTAGGTTAGGTTAGGTTAGGTTAGGTTAGGTTAGGTTAGGTTAGGTTAGGTTAGGTTAGGTTAGGTTAGGTTAGGTTAGGTTAGGTTAGGTTAGGTTAGGTTAGGTTAGGTTAGGTTAGGTTAGGTTAGGTTAGGTTAGGTTAGGTTAGGTTAGGTTAGGTTAGGTTAGGTTAGGTTAGGTTAGGTTAGGTTAGGTTAGGTTAGGTTAGGTTAGGTTAGGTTAGGTTAGGTTAGGTTAGGTTAGGTTAGGTTAGGTTAGGTTAGGTTAGGTTAGGTTAGGTTAGGTTAGGTTAGGTTAGGTTAGGTTAGGTTAGGTTAGGTTAGGTTAGGTTAGGTTAGGTTAGGTTAGGTTAGGTTAGGTTAGGTTAGGTTAGGTTAGGTTAGGTTAGGTTAGGTTAGGTTAGGTTAGGTTAGGTTAGGTTAGGTTAGGTTAGGTTAGGTTAGGTTAGGTTAGGTTAGGTTAGGTTAGGTTAGGTTAGGTTAGGTTAGGTTAGGTTAGGTTAGGTTAGGTTAGGTTAGGTTAGGTTAGGTTAGGTTAGGTTAGGTTAGGTTAGGTTAGGTTAGGTTAGGTTAGGTTAGGTTAGGTTAGGTTAGGTTAGGTTAGGTTAGGTTAGGTTAGGTTAGGTTAGGTTAGGTTAGGTTAGGTTAGGTTAGGTTAGGTTAGGTTAGGTTAGGTTAGGTTAGGTTAGGTTAGGTTAGGTTAGGTTAGGTTAGGTTAGGTTAGGTTAGGTTAGGTTAGGTTAGGTTAGGTTAGGTTAGGTTAGGTTAGGTTAGGTTAGGTTAGGTTAGGTTAGGTTAGGTTAGGTTAGGTTAGGTTAGGTTAGGTTAGGTTAGGTTAGGTTAGGTTAGGTTAGGTTAGGTTAGGTTAGGTTAGGTTAGGTTAGGTTAGGTTAGGTTAGGTTAGGTTAGGTTAGGTTAGGTTAGGTTAGGTTAGGTTAGGTTAGGTTAGGTTAGGTTAGGTTAGGTTAGGTTAGGTTAGGTTAGGTTAGGTTAGGTTAGGTTAGGTTAGGTTAGGTTAGGTTAGGTTAGGTTAGGTTAGGTTAGGTTAGGTTAGGTTAGGTTAGGTTAGGTTAGGTTAGGTTAGGTTAGGTTAGGTTAGGTTAGGTTAGGTTAGGTTAGGTTAGGTTAGGTTAGGTTAGGTTAGGTTAGGTTAGGTTAGGTTAGGTTAGGTTAGGTTAGGTTAGGTTAGGTTAGGTTAGGTTAGGTTAGGTTAGGTTAGGTTAGGTTAGGTTAGGTTAGGTTAGGTTAGGTTAGGTTAGGTTAGGTTAGGTTAGGTTAGGTTAGGTTAGGTTAGGTTAGGTTAGGTTAGGTTAGGTTAGGTTAGGTTAGGTTAGGTTAGGTTAGGTTAGGTTAGGTTAGGTTAGGTTAGGTTAGGTTAGGTTAGGTTAGGTTAGGTTAGGTTAGGTTAGGTTAGGTTAGGTTAGGTTAGGTTAGGTTAGGTTAGGTTAGGTTAGGTTAGGTTAGGTTAGGTTAGGTTAGGTTAGGTTAGGTTAGGTTAGGTTAGGTTAGGTTAGGTTAGGTTAGGTTAGGTTAGGTTAGGTTAGGTTAGGTTAGGTTAGGTTAGGTTAGGTTAGGTTAGGTTAGGTTAGGTTAGGTTAGGTTAGGTTAGGTTAGGTTAGGTTAGGTTAGGTTAGGTTAGGTTAGGTTAGGTTAGGTTAGGTTAGGTTAGGTTAGGTTAGGTTAGGTTAGGTTAGGTTAGGTTAGGTTAGGTTAGGTTAGGTTAGGTTAGGTTAGGTTAGGTTAGGTTAGGTTAGGTTAGGTTAGGTTAGGTTAGGTTAGGTTAGGTTAGGTTAGGTTAGGTTAGGTTAGGTTAGGTTAGGTTAGGTTAGGTTAGGTTAGGTTAGGTTAGGTTAGGTTAGGTTAGGTTAGGTTAGGTTAGGTTAGGTTAGGTTAGGTTAGGTTAGGTTAGGTTAGGTTAGGTTAGGTTAGGTTAGGTTAGGTTAGGTTAGGTTAGGTTAGGTTAGGTTAGGTTAGGTTAGGTTAGGTTAGGTTAGGTTAGGTTAGGTTAGGTTAGGTTAGGTTAGGTTAGGTTAGGTTAGGTTAGGTTAGGTTAGGTTAGGTTAGGTTAGGTTAGGTTAGGTTAGGTTAGGTTAGGTTAGGTTAGGTTAGGTTAGGTTAGGTTAGGTTAGGTTAGGTTAGGTTAGGTTAGGTTAGGTTAGGTTAGGTTAGGTTAGGTTAGGTTAGGTTAGGTTAGGTTAGGTTAGGTTAGGTTAGGTTAGGTTAGGTTAGGTTAGGTTAGGTTAGGTTAGGTTAGGTTAGGTTAGGTTAGGTTAGGTTAGGTTAGGTTAGGTTAGGTTAGGTTAGGTTAGGTTAGGTTAGGTTAGGTTAGGTTAGGTTAGGTTAGGTTAGGTTAGGTTAGGTTAGGTTAGGTTAGGTTAGGTTAGGTTAGGTTAGGTTAGGTTAGGTTAGGTTAGGTTAGGTTAGGTTAGGTTAGGTTAGGTTAGGTTAGGTTAGGTTAGGTTAGGTTAGGTTAGGTTAGGTTAGGTTAGGTTAGGTTAGGTTAGGTTAGGTTAGGTTAGGTTAGGTTAGGTTAGGTTAGGTTAGGTTAGGTTAGGTTAGGTTAGGTTAGGTTAGGTTAGGTTAGGTTAGGTTAGGTTAGGTTAGGTTAGGTTAGGTTAGGTTAGGTTAGGTTAGGTTAGGTTAGGTTAGGTTAGGTTAGGTTAGGTTAGGTTAGGTTAGGTTAGGTTAGGTTAGGTTAGGTTAGGTTAGGTTAGGTTAGGTTAGGTTAGGTTAGGTTAGGTTAGGTTAGGTTAGGTTAGGTTAGGTTAGGTTAGGTTAGGTTAGGTTAGGTTAGGTTAGGTTAGGTTAGGTTAGGTTAGGTTAGGTTAGGTTAGGTTAGGTTAGGTTAGGTTAGGTTAGGTTAGGTTAGGTTAGGTTAGGTTAGGTTAGGTTAGGTTAGGTTAGGTTAGGTTAGGTTAGGTTAGGTTAGGTTAGGTTAGGTTAGGTTAGGTTAGGTTAGGTTAGGTTAGGTTAGGTTAGGTTAGGTTAGGTTAGGTTAGGTTAGGTTAGGTTAGGTTAGGTTAGGTTAGGTTAGGTTAGGTTAGGTTAGGTTAGGTTAGGTTAGGTTAGGTTAGGTTAGGTTAGGTTAGGTTAGGTTAGGTTAGGTTAGGTTAGGTTAGGTTAGGTTAGGTTAGGTTAGGTTAGGTTAGGTTAGGTTAGGTTAGGTTAGGTTAGGTTAGGTTAGGTTAGGTTAGGTTAGGTTAGGTTAGGTTAGGTTAGGTTAGGTTAGGTTAGGTTAGGTTAGGTTAGGTTAGGTTAGGTTAGGTTAGGTTAGGTTAGGTTAGGTTAGGTTAGGTTAGGTTAGGTTAGGTTAGGTTAGGTTAGGTTAGGTTAGGTTAGGTTAGGTTAGGTTAGGTTAGGTTAGGTTAGGTTAGGTTAGGTTAGGTTAGGTTAGGTTAGGTTAGGTTAGGTTAGGTTAGGTTAGGTTAGGTTAGGTTAGGTTAGGTTAGGTTAGGTTAGGTTAGGTTAGGTTAGGTTAGGTTAGGTTAGGTTAGGTTAGGTTAGGTTAGGTTAGGTTAGGTTAGGTTAGGTTAGGTTAGGTTAGGTTAGGTTAGGTTAGGTTAGGTTAGGTTAGGTTAGGTTAGGTTAGGTTAGGTTAGGTTAGGTTAGGTTAGGTTAGGTTAGGTTAGGTTAGGTTAGGTTAGGTTAGGTTAGGTTAGGTTAGGTTAGGTTAGGTTAGGTTAGGTTAGGTTAGGTTAGGTTAGGTTAGGTTAGGTTAGGTTAGGTTAGGTTAGGTTAGGTTAGGTTAGGTTAGGTTAGGTTAGGTTAGGTTAGGTTAGGTTAGGTTAGGTTAGGTTAGGTTAGGTTAGGTTAGGTTAGGTTAGGTTAGGTTAGGTTAGGTTAGGTTAGGTTAGGTTAGGTTAGGTTAGGTTAGGTTAGGTTAGGTTAGGTTAGGTTAGGTTAGGTTAGGTTAGGTTAGGTTAGGTTAGGTTAGGTTAGGTTAGGTTAGGTTAGGTTAGGTTAGGTTAGGTTAGGTTAGGTTAGGTTAGGTTAGGTTAGGTTAGGTTAGGTTAGGTTAGGTTAGGTTAGGTTAGGTTAGGTTAGGTTAGGTTAGGTTAGGTTAGGTTAGGTTAGGTTAGGTTAGGTTAGGTTAGGTTAGGTTAGGTTAGGTTAGGTTAGGTTAGGTTAGGTTAGGTTAGGTTAGGTTAGGTTAGGTTAGGTTAGGTTAGGTTAGGTTAGGTTAGGTTAGGTTAGGTTAGGTTAGGTTAGGTTAGGTTAGGTTAGGTTAGGTTAGGTTAGGTTAGGTTAGGTTAGGTTAGGTTAGGTTAGGTTAGGTTAGGTTAGGTTAGGTTAGGTTAGGTTAGGTTAGGTTAGGTTAGGTTAGGTTAGGTTAGGTTAGGTTAGGTTAGGTTAGGTTAGGTTAGGTTAGGTTAGGTTAGGTTAGGTTAGGTTAGGTTAGGTTAGGTTAGGTTAGGTTAGGTTAGGTTAGGTTAGGTTAGGTTAGGTTAGGTTAGGTTAGGTTAGGTTAGGTTAGGTTAGGTTAGGTTAGGTTAGGTTAGGTTAGGTTAGGTTAGGTTAGGTTAGGTTAGGTTAGGTTAGGTTAGGTTAGGTTAGGTTAGGTTAGGTTAGGTTAGGTTAGGTTAGGTTAGGTTAGGTTAGGTTAGGTTAGGTTAGGTTAGGTTAGGTTAGGTTAGGTTAGGTTAGGTTAGGTTAGGTTAGGTTAGGTTAGGTTAGGTTAGGTTAGGTTAGGTTAGGTTAGGTTAGGTTAGGTTAGGTTAGGTTAGGTTAGGTTAGGTTAGGTTAGGTTAGGTTAGGTTAGGTTAGGTTAGGTTAGGTTAGGTTAGGTTAGGTTAGGTTAGGTTAGGTTAGGTTAGGTTAGGTTAGGTTAGGTTAGGTTAGGTTAGGTTAGGTTAGGTTAGGTTAGGTTAGGTTAGGTTAGGTTAGGTTAGGTTAGGTTAGGTTAGGTTAGGTTAGGTTAGGTTAGGTTAGGTTAGGTTAGGTTAGGTTAGGTTAGGTTAGGTTAGGTTAGGTTAGGTTAGGTTAGGTTAGGTTAGGTTAGGTTAGGTTAGGTTAGGTTAGGTTAGGTTAGGTTAGGTTAGGTTAGGTTAGGTTAGGTTAGGTTAGGTTAGGTTAGGTTAGGTTAGGTTAGGTTAGGTTAGGTTAGGTTAGGTTAGGTTAGGTTAGGTTAGGTTAGGTTAGGTTAGGTTAGGTTAGGTTAGGTTAGGTTAGGTTAGGTTAGGTTAGGTTAGGTTAGGTTAGGTTAGGTTAGGTTAGGTTAGGTTAGGTTAGGTTAGGTTAGGTTAGGTTAGGTTAGGTTAGGTTAGGTTAGGTTAGGTTAGGTTAGGTTAGGTTAGGTTAGGTTAGGTTAGGTTAGGTTAGGTTAGGTTAGGTTAGGTTAGGTTAGGTTAGGTTAGGTTAGGTTAGGTTAGGTTAGGTTAGGTTAGGTTAGGTTAGGTTAGGTTAGGTTAGGTTAGGTTAGGTTAGGTTAGGTTAGGTTAGGTTAGGTTAGGTTAGGTTAGGTTAGGTTAGGTTAGGTTAGGTTAGGTTAGGTTAGGTTAGGTTAGGTTAGGTTAGGTTAGGTTAGGTTAGGTTAGGTTAGGTTAGGTTAGGTTAGGTTAGGTTAGGTTAGGTTAGGTTAGGTTAGGTTAGGTTAGGTTAGGTTAGGTTAGGTTAGGTTAGGTTAGGTTAGGTTAGGTTAGGTTAGGTTAGGTTAGGTTAGGTTAGGTTAGGTTAGGTTAGGTTAGGTTAGGTTAGGTTAGGTTAGGTTAGGTTAGGTTAGGTTAGGTTAGGTTAGGTTAGGTTAGGTTAGGTTAGGTTAGGTTAGGTTAGGTTAGGTTAGGTTAGGTTAGGTTAGGTTAGGTTAGGTTAGGTTAGGTTAGGTTAGGTTAGGTTAGGTTAGGTTAGGTTAGGTTAGGTTAGGTTAGGTTAGGTTAGGTTAGGTTAGGTTAGGTTAGGTTAGGTTAGGTTAGGTTAGGTTAGGTTAGGTTAGGTTAGGTTAGGTTAGGTTAGGTTAGGTTAGGTTAGGTTAGGTTAGGTTAGGTTAGGTTAGGTTAGGTTAGGTTAGGTTAGGTTAGGTTAGGTTAGGTTAGGTTAGGTTAGGTTAGGTTAGGTTAGGTTAGGTTAGGTTAGGTTAGGTTAGGTTAGGTTAGGTTAGGTTAGGTTAGGTTAGGTTAGGTTAGGTTAGGTTAGGTTAGGTTAGGTTAGGTTAGGTTAGGTTAGGTTAGGTTAGGTTAGGTTAGGTTAGGTTAGGTTAGGTTAGGTTAGGTTAGGTTAGGTTAGGTTAGGTTAGGTTAGGTTAGGTTAGGTTAGGTTAGGTTAGGTTAGGTTAGGTTAGGTTAGGTTAGGTTAGGTTAGGTTAGGTTAGGTTAGGTTAGGTTAGGTTAGGTTAGGTTAGGTTAGGTTAGGTTAGGTTAGGTTAGGTTAGGTTAGGTTAGGTTAGGTTAGGTTAGGTTAGGTTAGGTTAGGTTAGGTTAGGTTAGGTTAGGTTAGGTTAGGTTAGGTTAGGTTAGGTTAGGTTAGGTTAGGTTAGGTTAGGTTAGGTTAGGTTAGGTTAGGTTAGGTTAGGTTAGGTTAGGTTAGGTTAGGTTAGGTTAGGTTAGGTTAGGTTAGGTTAGGTTAGGTTAGGTTAGGTTAGGTTAGGTTAGGTTAGGTTAGGTTAGGTTAGGTTAGGTTAGGTTAGGTTAGGTTAGGTTAGGTTAGGTTAGGTTAGGTTAGGTTAGGTTAGGTTAGGTTAGGTTAGGTTAGGTTAGGTTAGGTTAGGTTAGGTTAGGTTAGGTTAGGTTAGGTTAGGTTAGGTTAGGTTAGGTTAGGTTAGGTTAGGTTAGGTTAGGTTAGGTTAGGTTAGGTTAGGTTAGGTTAGGTTAGGTTAGGTTAGGTTAGGTTAGGTTAGGTTAGGTTAGGTTAGGTTAGGTTAGGTTAGGTTAGGTTAGGTTAGGTTAGGTTAGGTTAGGTTAGGTTAGGTTAGGTTAGGTTAGGTTAGGTTAGGTTAGGTTAGGTTAGGTTAGGTTAGGTTAGGTTAGGTTAGGTTAGGTTAGGTTAGGTTAGGTTAGGTTAGGTTAGGTTAGGTTAGGTTAGGTTAGGTTAGGTTAGGTTAGGTTAGGTTAGGTTAGGTTAGGTTAGGTTAGGTTAGGTTAGGTTAGGTTAGGTTAGGTTAGGTTAGGTTAGGTTAGGTTAGGTTAGGTTAGGTTAGGTTAGGTTAGGTTAGGTTAGGTTAGGTTAGGTTAGGTTAGGTTAGGTTAGGTTAGGTTAGGTTAGGTTAGGTTAGGTTAGGTTAGGTTAGGTTAGGTTAGGTTAGGTTAGGTTAGGTTAGGTTAGGTTAGGTTAGGTTAGGTTAGGTTAGGTTAGGTTAGGTTAGGTTAGGTTAGGTTAGGTTAGGTTAGGTTAGGTTAGGTTAGGTTAGGTTAGGTTAGGTTAGGTTAGGTTAGGTTAGGTTAGGTTAGGTTAGGTTAGGTTAGGTTAGGTTAGGTTAGGTTAGGTTAGGTTAGGTTAGGTTAGGTTAGGTTAGGTTAGGTTAGGTTAGGTTAGGTTAGGTTAGGTTAGGTTAGGTTAGGTTAGGTTAGGTTAGGTTAGGTTAGGTTAGGTTAGGTTAGGTTAGGTTAGGTTAGGTTAGGTTAGGTTAGGTTAGGTTAGGTTAGGTTAGGTTAGGTTAGGTTAGGTTAGGTTAGGTTAGGTTAGGTTAGGTTAGGTTAGGTTAGGTTAGGTTAGGTTAGGTTAGGTTAGGTTAGGTTAGGTTAGGTTAGGTTAGGTTAGGTTAGGTTAGGTTAGGTTAGGTTAGGTTAGGTTAGGTTAGGTTAGGTTAGGTTAGGTTAGGTTAGGTTAGGTTAGGTTAGGTTAGGTTAGGTTAGGTTAGGTTAGGTTAGGTTAGGTTAGGTTAGGTTAGGTTAGGTTAGGTTAGGTTAGGTTAGGTTAGGTTAGGTTAGGTTAGGTTAGGTTAGGTTAGGTTAGGTTAGGTTAGGTTAGGTTAGGTTAGGTTAGGTTAGGTTAGGTTAGGTTAGGTTAGGTTAGGTTAGGTTAGGTTAGGTTAGGTTAGGTTAGGTTAGGTTAGGTTAGGTTAGGTTAGGTTAGGTTAGGTTAGGTTAGGTTAGGTTAGGTTAGGTTAGGTTAGGTTAGGTTAGGTTAGGTTAGGTTAGGTTAGGTTAGGTTAGGTTAGGTTAGGTTAGGTTAGGTTAGGTTAGGTTAGGTTAGGTTAGGTTAGGTTAGGTTAGGTTAGGTTAGGTTAGGTTAGGTTAGGTTAGGTTAGGTTAGGTTAGGTTAGGTTAGGTTAGGTTAGGTTAGGTTAGGTTAGGTTAGGTTAGGTTAGGTTAGGTTAGGTTAGGTTAGGTTAGGTTAGGTTAGGTTAGGTTAGGTTAGGTTAGGTTAGGTTAGGTTAGGTTAGGTTAGGTTAGGTTAGGTTAGGTTAGGTTAGGTTAGGTTAGGTTAGGTTAGGTTAGGTTAGGTTAGGTTAGGTTAGGTTAGGTTAGGTTAGGTTAGGTTAGGTTAGGTTAGGTTAGGTTAGGTTAGGTTAGGTTAGGTTAGGTTAGGTTAGGTTAGGTTAGGTTAGGTTAGGTTAGGTTAGGTTAGGTTAGGTTAGGTTAGGTTAGGTTAGGTTAGGTTAGGTTATGTTAGGTTAGGTTAGGTTAGGTTAGGTTAGGTTAGGTTAGGTTAGGTTAGGTTAGGTTAGGTTAGGTTAGGTTAGGTTAGGTTAGGTTAGGTTAGGTTAGGTTAGGTTAGGTTAGGTTAGGTTAGGTTAGGTTAGGTTAGGTTAGGTTAGGTTAGGTTAGGTTAGGTTAGGTTAGGTTAGGTTAGGTTAGGTTAGGTTAGGTTAGGTTAGGTTAGGTTAGGTTAGGTTAGGTTAGGTTAGGTTAGGTTAGGTTAGGTTAGGTTAGGTTAGGTTAGGTTAGGTTAGGTTAGGTTAGGTTAGGTTAGGTTAGGTTAGGTTAGGTTAGGTTAGGTTAGGTTAGGTTAGGTTAGGTTAGGTTAGGTTAGGTTAGGTTAGGTTAGGTTAGGTTAGGTTAGGTTAGGTTAGGTTAGGTTAGGTTAGGTTAGGTTAGGTTAGGTTAGGTTAGGTTAGGTTAGGTTAGGTTAGGTTAGGTTAGGTTAGGTTAGGTTAGGTTAGGTTAGGTTAGGTTAGGTTAGGTTAGGTTAGGTTAGGTTAGGTTAGGTTAGGTTAGGTTAGGTTAGGTTAGGTTAGGTTAGGTTAGGTTAGGTTAGGTTAGGTTAGGTTAGGTTAGGTTAGGTTAGGTTAGGTTAGGTTAGGTTAGGTTAGGTTAGGTTAGGTTAGGTTAGGTTAGGTTAGGTTAGGTTAGGTTAGGTTAGGTTAGGTTAGGTTAGGTTAGGTTAGGTTAGGTTAGGTTAGGTTAGGTTAGGTTAGGTTAGGTTAGGTTAGGTTAGGTTAGGTTAGGTTAGGTTAGGTTAGGTTAGGTTAGGTTAGGTTAGGTTAGGTTAGGTTAGGTTAGGTTAGGTTAGGTTAGGTTAGGTTAGGTTAGGTTAGGTTAGGTTAGGTTAGGTTAGGTTAGGTTAGGTTAGGTTAGGTTAGGTTAGGTTAGGTTAGGTTAGGTTAGGTTAGGTTAGGTTAGGTTAGGTTAGGTTAGGTTAGGTTAGGTTAGGTTAGGTTAGGTTAGGTTAGGTTAGGTTAGGTTAGGTTAGGTTAGGTTAGGTTAGGTTAGGTTAGGTTAGGTTAGGTTAGGTTAGGTTAGGTTAGGTTAGGTTAGGTTAGGTTAGGTTAGGTTAGGTTAGGTTAGGTTAGGTTAGGTTAGGTTAGGTTAGGTTAGGTTAGGTTAGGTTAGGTTAGGTTAGGTTAGGTTAGGTTAGGTTAGGTTAGGTTAGGTTAGGTTAGGTTAGGTTAGGTTAGGTTAGGTTAGGTTAGGTTAGGTTAGGTTAGGTTAGGTTAGGTTAGGTTAGGTTAGGTTAGGTTAGGTTAGGTTAGGTTAGGTTAGGTTAGGTTAGGTTAGGTTAGGTTAGGTTAGGTTAGGTTAGGTTAGGTTAGGTTAGGTTAGGTTAGGTTAGGTTAGGTTAGGTTAGGTTAGGTTAGGTTAGGTTAGGTTAGGTTAGGTTAGGTTAGGTTAGGTTAGGTTAGGTTAGGTTAGGTTAGGTTAGGTTAGGTTAGGTTAGGTTAGGTTAGGTTAGGTTAGGTTAGGTTAGGTTAGGTTAGGTTAGGTTAGGTTAGGTTAGGTTAGGTTAGGTTAGGTTAGGTTAGGTTAGGTTAGGTTAGGTTAGGTTAGGTTAGGTTAGGTTAGGTTAGGTTAGGTTAGGTTAGGTTAGGTTAGGTTAGGTTAGGTTAGGTTAGGTTAGGTTAGGTTAGGTTAGGTTAGGTTAGGTTAGGTTAGGTTAGGTTAGGTTAGGTTAGGTTAGGTTAGGTTAGGTTAGGTTAGGTTAGGTTAGGTTAGGTTAGGTTAGGTTAGGTTAGGTTAGGTTAGGTTAGGTTAGGTTAGGTTAGGTTAGGTTAGGTTAGGTTAGGTTAGGTTAGGTTAGGTTAGGTTAGGTTAGGTTAGGTTAGGTTAGGTTAGGTTAGGTTAGGTTAGGTTAGGTTAGGTTAGGTTAGGTTAGGTTAGGTTAGGTTAGGTTAGGTTAGGTTAGGTTAGGTTAGGTTAGGTTAGGTTAGGTTAGGTTAGGTTAGGTTAGGTTAGGTTAGGTTAGGTTAGGTTAGGTTAGGTTAGGTTAGGTTAGGTTAGGTTAGGTTAGGTTAGGTTAGGTTAGGTTAGGTTAGGTTAGGTTAGGTTAGGTTAGGTTAGGTTAGGTTAGGTTAGGTTAGGTTAGGTTAGGTTAGGTTAGGTTAGGTTAGGTTAGGTTAGGTTAGGTTAGGTTAGGTTAGGTTAGGTTAGGTTAGGTTAGGTTAGGTTAGGTTAGGTTAGGTTAGGTTAGGTTAGGTTAGGTTAGGTTAGGTTAGGTTAGGTTAGGTTAGGTTAGGTTAGGTTAGGTTAGGTTAGGTTAGGTTAGGTTAGGTTAGGTTAGGTTAGGTTAGGTTAGGTTAGGTTAGGTTAGGTTAGGTTAGGTTAGGTTAGGTTAGGTTAGGTTAGGTTAGGTTAGGTTAGGTTAGGTTAGGTTAGGTTAGGTTAGGTTAGGTTAGGTTAGGTTAGGTTAGGTTAGGTTAGGTTAGGTTAGGTTAGGTTAGGTTAGGTTAGGTTAGGTTAGGTTAGGTTAGGTTAGGTTAGGTTAGGTTAGGTTAGGTTAGGTTAGGTTAGGTTAGGTTAGGTTAGGTTAGGTTAGGTTAGGTTAGGTTAGGTTAGGTTAGGTTAGGTTAGGTTAGGTTAGGTTAGGTTAGGTTAGGTTAGGTTAGGTTAGGTTAGGTTAGGTTAGGTTAGGTTAGGTTAGGTTAGGTTAGGTTAGGTTAGGTTAGGTTAGGTTAGGTTAGGTTAGGTTAGGTTAGGTTAGGTTAGGTTAGGTTAGGTTAGGTTAGGTTAGGTTAGGTTAGGTTAGGTTAGGTTAGGTTAGGTTAGGTTAGGTTAGGTTAGGTTAGGTTAGGTTAGGTTAGGTTAGGTTAGGTTAGGTTAGGTTAGGTTAGGTTAGGTTAGGTTAGGTTAGGTTAGGTTAGGTTAGGTTAGGTTAGGTTAGGTTAGGTTAGGTTAGGTTAGGTTAGGTTAGGTTAGGTTAGGTTAGGTTAGGTTAGGTTAGGTTAGGTTAGGTTAGGTTAGGTTAGGTTAGGTTAGGTTAGGTTAGGTTAGGTTAGGTTAGGTTAGGTTAGGTTAGGTTAGGTTAGGTTAGGTTAGGTTAGGTTAGGTTAGGTTAGGTTAGGTTAGGTTAGGTTAGGTTAGGTTAGGTTAGGTTAGGTTAGGTTAGGTTAGGTTAGGTTAGGTTAGGTTAGGTTAGGTTAGGTTAGGTTAGGTTAGGTTAGGTTAGGTTAGGTTAGGTTAGGTTAGGTTAGGTTAGGTTAGGTTAGGTTAGGTTAGGTTAGGTTAGGTTAGGTTAGGTTAGGTTAGGTTAGGTTAGGTTAGGTTAGGTTAGGTTAGGTTAGGTTAGGTATAGGTTAGGTTAGGTTAGGTTAGGTTAGGTTAGGTTAGGTTAGGTTAGGTTAGGTTAGGTTAGGTTAGGTTAGGTTAGGTTAGGTTAGGTTAGGTTAGGTTAGGTTAGGTT